>JAAVUB010000014.1:0-47207 GCA_014898885.1 Fusarium lyarnte (nom. inval.)
CCTCCCTCCCTCACTCACTCACTCACACTTCCTCCTTCCAAACAGCATATCATCAGATCAACTGTCCGTACCTAATATCGCTTGGGTATCAAACATTATTCGTAAAATCCCCATGCACCAGACGCATTTTGACGGGTGGGACCATCGGTAGAAAGGAGGTTTGTCTTGGTTTGTTGTTTTGTTATAAATATGGTTATGATTTGATAGATGGGGGTGCCGGCTCCTGGCCAAGGGAATGTGCCTTTCTGAACCGTTAAAAAGTCGAGACGGGTTGGGATGGGATGTTTCCGCCCGTTCGATAGAAGGGAATCTCTGTTGGGGGCTGAGGCATGTCGCGGGCGACCTGCATCGGCATCGTGCTCTTTGGCACGTCGCTGGGCCATGGGGTCATCGTGAGAGCAGCTTCATCTGGTTTATGTCCAATACTCAGGTATGCTGTATCCAACTACCGCGAAAAGATTCGAAGAGACATGTCTACACTTCCTGTGGCAATGACACAGCGAATCTGCACATCTTGAGGTGCAGCCGCCGCTTTCTTGGGAGTGCCCACATCACCATTGGCCTCCTCAGTCGGACCCTTGTCCTTGATGATAGGCGGCGCCCACCTCAGACTTGTAATGAAGTGTTCGTGGGCTCCTTCAACAGTCTTGACGCACTTTCCTTCTTGGCTCAAATCCCAGCATCGAATCGTCTTGTCGTCGGATACAGATAGAAGGAATTTGCCGCTTGGATGGAATACAAGACCTCGAACCCAGTTGTCATGACCTACCAGGGTCTTGATACAGGTTCCTCGGCCGTCCCACAACTTGATCGTCTTATCTCTGCCACCGGTCGCCATAAACTCCGCCGTGCTGCTTGCTGGAGGCGCCTTCTTCACGCCGGCTAGAGTAGCTAGGTGCGAGTACGCTGCTGGTGGCGCAAAGGTACAGCACTCGACGAAATGCTCGTGGCCAATCATGACGAGCTTGGCTTCGGGATTTGGTACTGAAATATCCCAGAGTCTCACTGTTCGATCGTTGCCAGTCGATAGTAGGTATTTTCCATCCAGTGACGGAGCAACATCACGAATCCAGTCGACATGTCCTCTTATCGTCTTGACGCAATATCCTGTCGTGACATCCCATATCCTCACTGTAACATCTCGACTAGCACTCGCGAGTAGATTTCCCGATAACGGCGCCCCAGGAGCTCCAGAAGGTATAAATCGGACTGCGCTCACACTGTGGTCGTGACCGGGTAGTGTGCGAATATTTTGGTACTCGTTCGAGGGATCCCATAGCTTGATGGTTAAATCGGAACTGCAAGACGCAAGCAGCGTATGACCCTTCGGGCCACCGTAGTCGAGATCAAGAACCGCTTTGGTGTGTCCTTTCACCGTCCTTTCAAGCTCACCAAACTCCCAATCCCAGATCTTGATAGTAGCATCTTCATCTCCAGAAGCGATAGACGAAAAGATCGGATGAAAGGCGACGCAGTTGATGGGCGTTCGATGCGATTGAAGGACGTGTCGTGGAGGACCGGCTGGGAGCCAGGAAGATGGATCTCCTCTTCGGTTAGAGAGAGATGTCGGTGTAGCGCTATTAAGTTCTGTCTGAAGGGCATTGTTCTGTGCTTCTAGGTCCATGATCTACGAACCGCTGCATTAGCAAAGCTACGATACGCGCATCTGCTGCCGTACCTTTTTTTGTAACCGCACGACACTTGTCCATTTCTTCTCCAGCAGCGTCTCGTATTTCTTCGCGGTAGCCGTGTCGAAAGCATCCTCTCCAAGACTGAGCTCCGTCCTCATGGCATTGGCGCTTTCTTGTAGGTTATTTGCGGCGAGGTAGGCGATGATGGATTTATGTCTGCAGCAGTGTCAGATGGGCAAATCAAAGCTCCAGAAGCTCCCCTGTACGAACAGCTCCTCGGCCTGCCGGCTCGTCAACGTCCGGCTCATGATGGCGGTTTGTATCGCTCCGCTCAGGAGAGCACTAGGGATCCCAAGATCTTGTGTCTACTGTATTTCCAAGAGTCGGGTTTGCTATCGTTGGGTGTTGGGGGAAAAGGAGTATGCGAGATCGGTTTCGTGGAGAAAACGGCGGGGGAGGGGCGGCAGCAAGTTTTGGTGGGAGCTTCGTTTCGTGACGTGTCTGTGGAGGATGCGCTGAAGAAAGAGATGATTGCTGTAGAATTGTTGACCAATGGGGCGCTTGATTGAAGATTGCTTAAAGGCGGTAAGACGCAGGGGGACAAAGGAAATATCAACAGCTAAACCGGCTTCATTGAAATGCGCTGCGCAGAGTAACACGGTCTCGCCAGGGGCATCAACATCGATATCCAAAGAGCGGTGCAGCTAGCCTGAGATGAGCCGCTGCCCAAGATCACGTGTAGATAAGATAGTCCTACCCTGTATCCCCTGCATTGACAATCCGAAGATACGTAACTCAGCCGGTATGGAATAGATTATTGGTTTTGGTCCATTCTTTCTTAATGCACTAGGCTAGAGGAGATAATAAAACTTATGATCTTAATTCTAAATAATGAAAATATTTAGTCTAAGTTAGCATAAATTGAAAGGACTCTTTGACATTTTTTTACCATGCTCAAGTCTACACTCCGTAGGCTTGGGAAGACTTGGTCCACATGATAAGGTCAAAGTCAAGCGATAGGGTCAGTGTTTGTGCAAACAGCAACATTTTGTTATCTATGTGCTTCCATTAACAAACTGCTACCAAGAATAACATAGGCATGTTTCGCTGTGTTTTCAAATAGACTGGCCTATTTGGTTCTCGGCTGTGACACAAGCCTCAAAGCGTTTCCGTCGATGCATTAACCACCAGGAGCAAGATTTAGCGCTGCTTCTTATGCTAATTAACTAAATAGTATAGTGTGTGTTCATAGGCTGAAAAAACATAAAAAGCTGATATAAATCGCTGAATGGGAGAGATTGGCCCTATGATAGATATGATTTCAGTCATCAAGATATTTCCTCATTCTACGGTGGCACTTCATGATAAAAACGAAGGCCTGAAATCATAGGACTCCAAGCCCCAGACATTTATAAACCCAACGTCGTTGAATTATACACAAAAAGCTCTAAACCATGAATGAATCGCTGCTACCCTGTTCCCTGAACAAACACACAGGCATGAGTCCCTATTTTCGAGTGGATATAGGTTACATCCATCCATCAAAGACATCGGAACTCGCTAAATCCTCTTCCCACATGGCATCCGCGATCGAGCGAAGCATTGTTCGGCGCCCAGGCCAAGCAAGGCTTCTGGGGAATGTGCCAAGCGAGTGAACCCCATCTAGAGCGTGTATCCACCAGATGAAACATCATGATGAGTTCATGGTGATGTCCAAAGACTGCCCTGGGCCAAGTGAGAATAAAGAGGCCGGAACCTTTGCAGAAATGGTCGTCTATGTGAGCGAAGAGGAATGTTGACGTGGAGCCGCATGTTTGATGGTTAGATCTTGATCGACAGGAACGACAATTTCTGTGATGGTTCAAGGTCAATCGTTATGTGGGCTGAAAAACCAGGAGATCTTGTTCCGGTCAGCATAGTAACTTCTCGATGTAAGGTTGAAGGAAGTGGCATTATCTCGAACGAAGGACTTGTTTATTGGGTATTAGATCTAATCAGAAAATACAAACGCCTCTAACATTGCCGCCTGCTTTTAGTATCTTGTCTACATAATAATAGGATGACTTCTGTTGCTCCGGACTCGTTCGATCATGGCGATCGTGTAGTCGTTTGCTGGAACTCTCTATGCACCCTTATGCCCTGTAATATCTCCTCACTGCTCGAGTTCCCACCATCGATTTTGGCGTTGTAGGTCGTAGTGGTGAGCTCAAAGCCCTCAGTATCAGGTCTTAATTTAGTGTTGACGGGTGCTGGTGTCTCTGTGAATTTCGGCCCCTTGATAAGATCGGTTGAGTCATTGTCGTCGGGAAGTCTGTAGAACATATTCGTCGACGAAGAGCCGTTGGAACTCCTGCCGGCGCCTGTGTTCTCGTGGGACTTGAGGCCCTTTGTTGACTTGTCACCTGACGGTCTGACGTTACTGCGAACTGTTGATGCAAAGCTGCTGAGGCCGGTGAATTTGGCGACGAGTCGGAGAACTGGCAACATTGTTGGGAGATTCGCTGAGACGATGCCGGCTGACATTTCGATCTCGGTCCATCCTACTGTAGGTGCGAGTGTGTAGCTTGGATCGGTGCTGGTGTAGGTGAAGAGAACGCTGGTTCGATAAGCCGACGCGAAGACGACGAAGGATCCGATGGCGAAGGCAGCTGTAAGACCAAGCTTCTCAGACTTGCCGAGCTGAAGCTTCCAGATAGGGGGTAGTGGTAGACACAAGATAACGATATCGGTAAAAATGGTCGAGGCGGCGTTGGCGATCCATGTTCCGACTTGGTTGATGCATCGTCCAGGGAGATCGGGATACCAGAGTTTGGCAACTGGGACGCAGATGAAGATGAAAAGAAAGGTAATGGTGATGACCCAAGCAAAGACGAACGATCCAACGAGCCATGCCATCTTCTTGAAGTAAGGGACGCGGAAGATTCGGTAGTACATAAGCAAAAGACTCAGCTTCGTCCAGCCGAGATTCCAAGCATAGAGTACTTCAGCGACTACAAGCCATTTTGCCATCATGACAATTTGTGACACGGGGACTTTATCCGCGTGAATACCCATCCCGTTGGCGTGCATGGCGAAGATGAATCCTACAACGATCAAGTTCCATGACTGAACTGTTAGACTCCACCGCAGACGACGATTGCTGCACCGAGATGACTTACCATGGAGAAGAGAATAACATAGTCATCCCACCAAAGCTTCTGTGCCTTGAGATGCCGACTATACAACCGAAGACCACAAGAAACCAGAGCCAAAACAGTCATAGAAACAACGACCTCGACAGTCCATGGTTGAATGTTGTGCTTGTCGAAGCCAGGAAGGCCTGGGAGCTGAGACTCGGCCATGATCAAAAGAGTGTTTACAATGAACAAAAGAGAAGAGGAGCTAATGGGATAGAGGAACGGAGTATTTTTTAAAACATAATGTATTCACAGGAGAGTATCGAGGGAGTGGAACCCATGGTCAAAACTCATCTGACAGCTCACATCCCAGCCCAAAGAAGGATAGAACATGACTTAACTGGGAAAAGAAATGGAACCAAGGGTCTGTAGTTAGTGAGGTTAGGACTCGACTTCTAGGCTAAGGTAGAACGTGGTTGTGGATTCATTTCCGCACAGCCGGAAAAAGGTCTTCCGCCCTGTCTTCTCATCGGTAGAAGTGATCCGGCTATGAAGAAAGTAAGGCGAGACACAGACGCTATAGTGAGACATCTATTAATGAGTCCATCATGCTATCTTCAAACTTGTCCAATGTCATCTTTTCATGATACACCTTCATGCAGAATCATGCTTCAGCTCGGATATAAAACTGACAGGGGTTTATGTAAGTGAGCCGACTGGCCGATCACGCAGTGGCAAGCTTACACGACATTCGGTAGATATTTGCTCATAGGGTAGCATTCTACCAGCAGGGGACTGATTCAGGAACACGCCCAACTTCTGATGCATCATATGCATAAGAATTTTCTTGTCTTTTGCTGCGTTTGGCTTCGGGAATAATCGTTCCTGCTCCATGGCGTCGGTGTCTGATCCCTGTGCCTGTCAGCACTCTAACGTATTCCTCACCAATGAATCTTAGACTGTGGGGAATGCCGAGGAAAAAAGAACGTGTGAAACGAAACAATACCTGCATAGTATTCCGCACATCAACGTATGTGGTGTGTTCAACAAACAGTCAGTTGTTGGTGTAGAGTACTTAGCAGAATAACCTCAACGGTCCGGCCCGTCTTCTAAACGCTCTCAGTATCTGATCACAGTAGACTTCTTAGACTCTGCTCCATGCGGGCCTCGCGCCGGTTCCGCTCAAGTCCGGCGCGGAACGGCGCCGTCCATCGCACGGAGGAGTATCCCTTTGCGGATCAAGGCCTGGCCACCGACTCAATTCTGCGCATGTCCTAGCCCCCTGATCTTCGCTAGGTGTAGTACACGTTTCCATCGGGTGGGTTCTCAGGTTGCCATGAGAAGTACATAGCCCAGTTCTCTAGCTCTTCTTTCGGAATCATACCAAGCGTTTACCTCACTACCTTTCCATTCATCACACCAACACTGTGCCGTAGCTGAACATCTTGTTTACTTTTTGCAAAAATGGCTGCCAAATCTACTATCAAGGTTCCCCACCTTGGAGGCATCGATGCCGGCTATCGTGTCTCGGGCTCTGGAATCGACTCTAGCAAACCTACCCTTGTGCTCGTCAACTCCATGTGCACCACATCATCTCTCTTTGAAGCACAGTTCTCTGCCCTAGAACTCACTGACAAGGTCAACCTCCTCGCCATTGAGCCCCTCGGCCATGGCGCCACAAGCTCAAAGTCAGAGCACTTCAGCTACTGGGACTCAGCCATCATGAACCTCCAGGTCATGGAAGCTCTTGGCGTCGACAAGGCCTTTGCCCTGGGAACAAGCGCTGGCGGCTGGATCGTCGTTCGCATGGCTCTTCTAGCCCCTGAAAAGGTACGTTTGTCTCAACAAGTACAAGTCCACCTTCGGCAGTGGCCTTTTTTCATACCCGGTTACGTTGAAGCCCCCTGACTTACACACCCGTTCCACTGGAACAGATCCTCGGCGTCCTCCCGCTTGGCACGTCCATGGACTACGAGTCCGCAGAGTCTCGCGAGAAGGGCTGCTGGGACCCCAAGACTCAGCTTGGCCCCTTCTACGAGAACTGGCACAGCACTACGCCCACGCCTGACTTTGTCGTTGACGACGTTTGGCGCGGTCTTGTTTCGTCGGTAGGCTTCGGAAGCAACCCATCTCCTGAAACGCTCGCGTTCTGGGACGAGACGCTCAAGGAGGTTTATCGCGGAGACGAGGGCCGAAAGAAGCTGCGGATCGCCGTTGTCAACCTCTTTGAGAGGGATGGTCTGCTTCTCCGCTTGCGAGACGTCAAGTGCCCCGTCTACTGGCTCCAGGTGAGTGAAGAGAATAAGCTGACCTCCACTGACTTAAGCGGAGACTGATCATGGTGACATTAGGGCACTGCCGATCCCGTGTTTGGCACGACTGTTCCTGCTGAGCATATCAAGCTCTTCACTTCTAGCCCCGAGGCTACGCTTGATTTTGTCGAGGGTGGTGGCCATTACCTGAGCGCTACGAACCCTAAGGAAATTAACGAGGCTATCCTCAAGATGGTGAACAAGTATGCTTAAGATAAGATAGAATAGAACATAGCTCTTGATGAATTGACGTTTGTTGCTATGACCAAGGGTTTCCCCAACGTCGTCCACATTTACTGTCACCGGGACTGGACTGGGAGTGTTGGTTCTTTCAACAAAACCATCCCCGGACACGGGCTTAACGAGTTTCCCGACGAATATGGGGCCGGGAACTAGGGTTTACCCAACGGGCGGGACGGCGTCGAACTATGAGTTAGTGGCTCCATCTAATATCGTTCGAGTTCCTGACCAGAGAACGTATGAGGCTGAAGCTTACGAGAAGAATTTTCCGATGGGACTTTGCATTGAGTAAAGGTCATTTGTCTAATAAATATCGTATGTTCTTATCGAGTATCCGAGCATGGCTCTATATAACAGAGTAACTGCTTATGGTTAAGAAGTTGACCACAGCAGCCAAGCAATCAATCGACTGGATACAAGAAAGTCATCAATGTAACCCTCCTTTCGCATTAAAAGGTCCGATGAGCCTCAAGTCTTGGTCCAAGTCCCTTTTTGATAGCTTACCAGACTAAGCACGCGGATGAGCCGCAAGACCCCCGTTCAGCCTATGAATCCACGCCTGGATGGTTTAGTTATATGTGAACCCACAGCTTTAATATCATCTGCGTATTTCAGCGGAAGCTGTTGCGATTCCGCGTGTGCTTCATTGTCCATATCGGCTATATCGGTGCGAGTCAGGTGGTTGCCGATCATCGCCAGCCGCTAGCTTTTGTTGGACATTGCCACAGCATCATGCCTATTTAGTATATAAAATGTCAGCCTCAGTTTTGACGCAAGTTGATGTGGTATTGTGATTGCTCATATTGGCTTTGGCGCTCGTGAGTGGAAGAGTGAATTGGTTCAACGAGTCAGGACATCAGTCAAGGACAATAGAGATGCTGTCGGGGATGAAAAAGAAGCAAGTATTTGTAAAAGCTAAGATGTGTACAAACAGCAGATGGACCTCCTTGCTGACTCTGCTAATGAGTGAATGATGTGACCAAATGATTATGTGACAACCTGGGTGTCGTTGACACTCCTTGATGATGATGATACATGATTCTTCCATCATTGATAATATCCCGTTCCAACCTGTGGATGGTTGGACCACAAAGAAGAACTCAAGTTCAAGTTGTTTCTCCTTCATCTCCTTAGATGTTGTACCATGACTTAGTACCAGCCAGCTTTCACTCGTCCCCGCGAGAGGTGTCAGCGATGTGTTTCCCTAAGTCGAACATCGACCTGGACTCCCGTTGTCCTTCAGAACGCAATCGAGCGATCCGAAGTGAAAAAGCCCCGAATGCCATTCTGAACAGCCCCGAAACGTAGGAAGCGGCATGATTCGCTTTCCAAGTGGTTGACCATACCAGCGAGAGTGGTGAACTCCTTCAGGCACTTTCTGTTTGGGCAGTGATAGAGTTCCTGCTGGTGGCGAGGAGAGGCCAGGTGCTGATTCAGGCTCGACAGCTGTCTGAACAAGTCGCCACAGAAGTAGCACTCGTATTGTCCGTAGAGTGAGTTGAAGGCGAGAGATGTTGCTTGATAGGATACTGTTCCATGCCACTCGAGAAGCTTGTTACAGACGAAGCCATTGGGGTCTCGGCGTCTGACCTCCTGATACAGTGTGTCACGGTCCAAAGGTGCATTTGGGCAACAGCCGCGCTCGAGATGGTGGACAACACCAGTGGCAGCTTGGTAGTATGCCTTGCAGAAGGGGCAAGAGACTCCTTTTTGATAGGTTGAAACACCCGAGTAGTTCAGTCCTTGATGACGTCTGGAGTTCAAGTGCTACCACAGTCAGCGTTAAATCTCCCGCTGCTTGTGGTAAACAAACCTGGCTAATGGCATGCCGACTCGAGAACTGCTGGTCGCAGTCCACGCAGTAGAAGCAGGAGTTTGTCATATGATCCATACACTGCTTATGGGTATAGAAACCAGCGCCACAAGAGTCGCACTCCCAGTTAGGTGCATAGTGACCTGTTGCATTGCAATGTTGGTCGCGAGAGTGTTCTCCTGCAGGGAACTGCCTCTAGCAAGTCCCGCACGAGTACATTTTGCACTGGGTGGCAATTGAGAAGGGGTTTTTTGTTTTTTCTGACAGTGAGAGTAAAGTTTGGAAGATGTGTTGTTTACCTAGATGAGAAGAGATGGAGTTGAGGGGTTGAGAGGAAAGGAAGAGGCACCAAATTATGGGGCACGTGATGAGATCAAGGCAGGCAGGCAGGAACAAATTGGTGCAGGTGGTCTTTAAGGTATTTGCTGAAAATCGAGCCATCCGATCTTTCCAAGGCTCGCTGTCCAGGGAGTGTGTTCAGCGGTGTTCGTTGAACTACAGTGCAGTTCTGGTGAGCCTAGTCACTTAGACGCCCCAAGGGCAAAGAAGACTCAGGTAGTATGCGAGCTCAAAAGGACCCAAATCTTAGTACCTAATTACTATTATACAGCAGACACAATATGCCATTCCATAATATGCCATTCCAAACCGACCTCAGATCAGCGTCCTCTCATCGACTACCGATTCCTCAACCCAAAGCAAAATACACCAGATACAACGTTAATACCAAGCATTTATCACACATCATGGTAAAGCTATCACCTTATGCGGATCAACAATAGTAGCAATACTCTTCTGCACCTGCTGAAACCGCATTATCTTACAGCTCTCACTCTCAAGGTGATTTATCAGCGCCGCCAACGTCTTGAACTCCTTCCCACAAGATCGCTTTATACAGTGATACAGGCGCTGCTGGTGTCTCGGCGACTCAAGATGCTTCTTAAGAGCAGTAAGCGTCATGTGCAGCTTGTGGCATAGATAGCACTCGAAGGCTTTGGACCAGGGGTTCCACGCTGCAGTTGGGTTGATGGCATGGCATATGTCTTTTCACCGGACCATGCCAACTATTTGTTCGTGATGAGACTGCGATGATTGCGATTCTTGATGTAGTGGTAGAGCTTATTGCGTTCTAAGGGAACGCGAGGACATGAACCCTGCTCAAGATGGTGAGATAGATCTGTGGCTGTGTTGCAGGCGACTCTGCAGAAAGGCATTTCACTGACGATACGCGATGAGGTTTGGAGTTTAGATGCTGAACGAATTAACAACAAGTCACTCAACTACTGGGCATGAGCTTACAATCCGGAGGTTGTTCGCGTTCATAAACTAACGATTACAGTCTGCGCAGTGAAGATGCCTTTCAATCTCATGCTCTCGCATCTCAGCCTGCGTCACAGCTCTATCGCCGCATAATCCGCACTGAGGCGCATTATGACGTTAATGTTGTTTAAGGTTCATGTGCTGAAAACGATCATACTCGTCGTCGAAGCAGTCACTACAGCTATCGCATTCGAATGCTGGTGGAGCGTGGCCTGTCGCTTGGCAGTGTTGGTCGCGAGCTTCCCTGCAGGCGTAGAAGAGCCTATCGCAGTCTGTGCAGTAGTATGTCATCTTGATTATCGTGGATGAGGGCTGTGAGGGTTGAAGAGGGTGATTAGTGGTTTGCGAACGTTTGAGGGGTTGGGACTGTTGTAATTTAATCTCGGGTGGGCTAAGTAAGTTTCAGGGTAACGTTTTGGTGGTGACCATCCATGATAGCAACAACTCAACATGTACGGACTTGTCTTCTTATTCTCTTTTGTTGTATACAGATATTTCCGTATCAACCGTAGCATCCATATTCACGATACTAGGTCGATATTCGGAAATGTTGACAATTTGAAAGTCAAGTAAAGACCAAAGTAGTTCGGGAATAGTGTCACTGAGTGGATCTGGGAACGAGACAACTGAGATTATCATCACCCTTCAACTGGATTTTTATTACACGGACGATTATTCACAGGTTGACCGCACAGCCGTTCATTGATACTTTTCAATATATGAGAAAATTGAGAGCATTAGACGTTATTCGTGACAAAGTTGACCCTATCCACCACAAGAGACAAGTCGTATCATCATAGCAATAAACGAAACCTTCCCTCAACTCCGTGCTTTTCATAATCCATGAGCAAATAACAAACCATCAAGCAATACTGCATCTTTACCCCTCAACGACCATCTCGTCCACCATCTTCATAAACCTCTCCCGATACTCCTCCGGATCCGCCGTGATGCTCATCGGTCCCTTGTGCGCAACCTTGTTGAAAATCTTGACAATCTTCGTCAATGCCCTCGCCTGGAAAGCATGCTTGGCCCAGAAAAAGTCCAGCACAACACATCGATACGTCCACTTCCCTTCCACATCATCGACACCCCTTCGCCAGCGTCCAGCATCCGATTCCACAACTGGGACCTCCATGCCTTGCGGGTACCGAACTAGAAATAGGGAGTAGTCCACCGCGTTGCGTGAGGCGAGGAGCGCAGAGTCTGCAAAGAGTAGGGATACAAGCTCTTGCTTGTCTTGGTGTGTAACACGGACTTTGTCGGGAAATTCGTCGACGAGGCGCTCTATAACGCTGTCTGGCACAAGAGCACCGTCTGCGATATCTCGCTCTGGGAAGAAATAATCGTTGGGCTTGAGATCGTACGTCTCCCACTTCTTTCCCTCATCACCCTTTGGTTTTCCGTAGAGTAGATTCTCCATGACAATATGATGCGTCGGGGCAGCACCAATCATACCACCGATACTCGCCTGCGACGAAACCACCAGATCGGTAATTCTCACAAGTAGACTATGCGGTTGGAACTTCATGTGTCCCACATACGGATCCAGCAACTCCTTGACGAAGAAATCATGCTCAAAGCGTCTTGGGAGTGATTTGATGAGGTACTTCTCATTAGCCGTCGTGAAAAACGTAGAGCCACTGTACCCTAGATCACCAATGGGTACGAGCTCGGCATTGTCTTCCCCATCTGCTTGGAAAGACTCGTGATATTCATCTTCATCAAGCTGCCAGACCTCTTTGCGCAGAGCGAGAAAGTCGATGGAGCGATAGCGCGTCAGGACGAGGCGAAAGAGGCGGAAGAAGGCGATTATGGTTTTTAGGATGCCTTTCTTTGACTTGCCGTGGCGTTGGCTTATAGCTTTTGCTATTGAGACTGAGATGCGGGATGAACGGATCTTCATGCCTGCGGTTTTGGCCGTTGGCTGATGAATGAAAAAGGTTTGGCCAATTTGAGGCTAGAATTTGTGTGTTGTTCGAGAAGCCTTTGGTGGAGGGTGGAATGAGAGGTTGGGTGAGTTGGGGAACCTGACGTCACTGTATTATCAGTTGAGGATCGAGATCGAGTCTCAAATTCCGTATGACTCCAACTTGTGCAACACGACATGTTTTATAGAATAAAAATAGGGAATTACTCAGTAGAAAAATATTATTATCAGCGCTGTATCCTGTATACCCTATCCTGTTCATCCCGGTCATTACCGTTCCGTATCTATAGTTGTGTATATCTGTGTGTATGTTGAAAAGGAAACCCATCGCTTGCTTTGCGCCAGTCGCTTCAATCCCGAATCCAGTATGACAAAGAAAATATAAACTCCGAGAAATTTCCCATGTTCCTTTTGTATATCCGCTGTGTTAAGCCATCATTGAAACAACTGCCGATCTAATATTACGACTATAATGAAAAACAATATAAAAATGACTGTGTGTTCAGCTTAGAAGCTGAACAGTCCACTTCGTCTCTTACCCAAGGGGTAGACGATGAGTGCACTCATGAACAAACCGACACTGATACCAATGGCAACTTGAATAACCTTGAACAAGACATTGAACGCAGTTCCTTCAAGATTGCCCATAGTGTTCATGTCAGATGCAACCTTTGTTCCGTTCTTGGTGATCTCATCAGCCATAGTGATACTAGCTAACAGAGAACCACCAGCTGCAAGACCAGAGGGAACCTGCACGAAAATCGCAGGAAGCATAGCTGCCGCTGCCAGACTGTATCCAACTTTTCTGGGCTTCTTCTCGGGCTCTTGTTGCTTCTCTGGTGTTCCGGGCCGAGACTCGGGGTCGTTGAGAGTTGGGAGAGACCATGAGTCCGAGTCGATTTTCTTCTTTGTATATCGCGGCCGAACCCTGAGCTTCCACCAGTCGATAAAGTCCAGGTATCCATTTTCGACATGTCGACCCATTCGAGAGTACAAGTTTGCAAGAATACCGATTGTCAAAGCACCCAGCATGTTGGAGATTTGGCCGTTCCCTCCAAAGTACTCAGCGCAGTAACTGTTGACTGACCAACCGGCTAAAGCCATCCCGACCATAACGGGAGTTTGCTTCCACTTGGCCTGGTTGATGAGACAGAGACACATGGTGAACCCAGGAACGAAGAGGAAGTACCATTCTCGTCCAAGAGGGTTATCGCACGTTGAGCGACTCGTTGCGTTGCTATCAATCATGCCGTAGAGCGAAGCACCGATTGTGATACCGTATCCGAGGAAGAGAGTGTAGATGAGAGCGTGCACCATGCGTACACTACCAGCGACGAGGTTGTGACTCTGAAGCTCGAGAGAACTGCAGAGGACCATGTAGCCTGGAAGAATCAGGGCGATGCTACTCTGTGCTAATGCGCTGAAGCAGAATAATTTGCCATTTTGGATAGAGCCGAATGCTCGAGCGAAGAACGACGTGATGAGGGCGGCGGAAACCTCAAAGACGTGGGCGTACAGTTCATTGCTGGGGGCCAAGACAAGCTGGAGAATGCCAACGATGCATCCGAGAAAGAAGGCAATAGGCAAGTCTATGAACCGGCCCTGGAAAGCGAAGGGCGCAACACAAGCTGATGCGACGCCGTATAGGAACACTCGAATCCAGACGTTGTATTTGTCCTTTCGTGCGTTGACGTCGTCAAGTCGCTTGGTCGCTTCTTCAACGCCAATCTTGTCGTGGACAACTTCTTTGTAAATGTTGTGTACGTCTCGAAGACGACCGAGGTCGATACCCTGCGGGACACGAACGAGCTTGACTTCAGTGGTATGTGTAGTACTATCATCAAAGCTGATGATCATACAACCAGGGAGGTACAAGAACTGAGCTTCGATTTCGAGGACACGAGATGACATGGTCATGTACTCTTCCAATCGATGTGTAGGCGCACCATACATCATAAGAGCTCTGCACAACTTGAGTAGATACCGATGTCGTTGGATAATGCCCGCAATATGAATGGTAATCCTGGCCTTGTCGCGCTTTTTCGGGGGCGGCGGTTGCTGCTTTATCTTCTCAGCCCATTTGTCAGAGATGTTCGCTGAAGCTGGCGCCGCAAACATGGAAGAGGACTTCATCAACTCCGTCAGTGCAAGCGAAGACGTCGAGTGTCTGTTCTTGTGGTAATTGAACAAACCGCTCGTCGGTCGTGAGCGAGGCGGTGACCGAATAGGAGGCGTTCCATTAGATGATCCAGGACGGGATATAGGTGGTGAGCTGCGCGGCGACATGAGTGGTGTACCCGTGTCCTTGGGCGTGTTCATTCCACTGCCTGGTGTTCTATCATCGTGATACAACTTGAGCAGCGAGGAGAGAATACCGCCGCGGTACTGGTCCGGTCGGGGAACGTAGTCGTGTGCGTAAGCTTGTTGAAGAACGGGTGTAGCTGTACCAGATGTCGGTCCACCGTTGGGATGCTGTGTGAACAGATCCCGTTTCCCCTTGCGTGTATGAGACCTGACCAGATTCTCAGCCGCGGCGTGATGCTGGAAGCGATCAGAGTTGGCTATGCGTTGTCGAAGACCGAAATATCCTGCATCCTCAATGGTGTTCGACCCAGCTGGTGGTGAACCCTTTGGATTATCATAGTCCTCAATCAACGGCTTAAACGAGGGAACTTCCTCGAGATCAAGCGATCCTCGTCGCGACCCAGGGGCAGAGTAGCTCCCCAACGAAACAGCCAACCGATCAGCTCTCTGTCGAGCATCAGCCATAGATCGATACTGCCTCTCCGTGGTCCTCGACTCCGCCTGGTCCGCCTTCTCCCGCTCATTAGGATCATCATAGCTCGTATTTCTCCTCAGTGCGGGCCTCGGCCGCTTTGGTCCTCCATCCGGGGTATCTGGTGCGAGAGTCTGGACCTGTCGTTTCTTCTCCTGCTCAGCGGACAAGATCTTTGTGAGAGCAAGGCTTAGTTCATAAGCATCCGGTGCATTTGGGGGTAATTCTCCAGGAGCTAGTTTCGGTGATCCAGCCGGTGAGAAAACACCCTCATCCTGACGCTGCTGTCGTGTTTGTTGTTGGCGAGTTGCTGAGTCGCTGCTCTCTCCGGAGGAGTCTTTGCTGGAGTGGAAGCCTACTCGCTTCTTTTCCCTGCGGAGGGGAGTGTGTACCTGGCTAGGTCTCCCGCCGCTCCCACTCCCGCTATCATTCTGTTCAGATAGCATGACGAATGAGTATTTTGATGATAAGAAAATATCGGGTCTGGAAATTGGAGAAGCGAGTTGCTCTTGTTTTAAAGGACCGGGCCCCTCGAGGGCAAAACTGAGTTTGGAGGACTGATCATGTTGTCGATCAAGGGGGGCATGATTTACATACTATTCTGTGTCCGTCTGTGTGTGTATAGTCTCGCTCCGGGGCGAGAACAAGAAAAACAAAACTGGGCCTCTGCTGTATAATTTTTTCGCCCTTCGCTGTAGTGTATTGTTGTGGCTACGGGGGCGGCAAACTTGCGTGATAAGGACTGTGGGTCGCCGAGAGCAAGCCCGAGACGGGACATGCTAGGTTTAGTTCACTGATTAACTAACTCTGCGATGATGCTATATAAGTTGATGGATATGATGATGATGGTGTGCTTGTTTCCTTGGTTTCTGGGCCTACAAAGGGCTCGTCATAGCATTCGTGGCATGTTGTTGAGCTGGTATTGACTGGCGATATCATTTTTGGTGTTTTTGCGTTGAGTCATGAGAAGTGTTTCTTATCTCACACGCAACACTCGTCATACATGATGAAAATACTTAATACACTGGAATTCTCTTCAAACCAAGCAAAGTCTCTTCTCTTCTTCTTCCCTTGCTCAACCCACACAACACAGGCCCATCCTCGCTTCAGACATGTCCTGTCGTCTTGGACCTGTCTCATCATGTTCGGTCCAGGCCTTTCAATTGGTCCGGCTAAAGTGTCTTGGTTATCACGAAAAAAAAAGAAGCAAACGCTCGGATTACTCGTTCGGGGAGGGCGTGAGATAAAAAAAGCAAAGACCTCGCTCACTGCACCCGGGCTGCCGGTACAATAATTAGAAGCCAGAGCTAGACGGGGAGAGCTTCCAACGGGCTTCTTCCACCGCCACGTGCGGGCCGCTGAGACCTTGAAGTGCCCTGTGCTTCAGGGGACGATGGGCTCTGCAGCTAAGGCACAGGACAGCCCTGCAGCGATCGGTTAGGGGCCGGTTGGGCGCTAGAGGGAGCTTGCTCTGGCATTTGGAATTGAGGCTCTCTGGCTATTGACAATATTCCCGAGATGGTTCAGTTTTTAGTTCACACCATCTTTGCTCTGCTGAAGAACCAAGAGAAGACCAGAGAACCGCCTTGAATGTTGACCATGCAGGGCTGGCAGTTGATCGACACTCTTGGTTTCCTTGATTGGTGTGATTGACATGCGAACTGACGTGCAGATGCAGATACTGTACTGAGGCGGTCACTTGTTGTCTCTTTTCCTCACCTTCACAATCAACTGAGGGCTCGTATTCTGACGCGTAATGTTCAGTCGTTGAATGGTGAGTCAGTATCTCGACTCAACACCACCAGATCCATACTTGGCATTCCCTGCATTTCACATGTTAGAGTTTAGAGGCTCTTTGGGCTCCATTGATGCAGCATATCTTGCGATCCACCCGATACCGGCTTGTCCGGAGCATCCACCATCAGCGGATCATAGCGCCGATAGACAAAAGCCAAGCTTGGACTAGAAAGCTCTAGACACGATATCAAATCTGATTGTGTCCGTTTCTAATAAGCTCATCATCAGCAATAATCTTGTTTCTATTTCCGTAGACTCTCCAGTTACAGTGGTTACCTAGTTAGTTGTTCAACGTATCACAATTGGCTAGCGCATGATAAGCACCCCCAATAAACAAGCTTCAGTCTCATTGGGTCTACACCTCGAGTCCAGGTCAAACTCACCGAGACAGACGCCCAAGCGCGTTCACTTGACGCGAAGCGAAATGGGTTAGGCCATCACTCACGGATACTCACTCTCTCTACCCTTGAAGATCTGGGCATCAATAATCTCCCTGCATCCCCATTGAAACATCGTCATCTCGCGAAACAACATCACAATGTCAACGTCCACGTACACCATCCCTGATCGCATCGTGCCAATGCGCGTCATCGTCTGTGGCGTCCATCGCACAGGAACGTTGAGTACGTCTGCTTCTAGTTCTATCTCAGGGGGTTGATAAGCTCCCCCCCTCTCAACAATTACGCGCGTAATCTACTACCCGAAAAATGGGAGCTGAAACACACCAATAGGTATTCGTAATGCTCTGTGGCAGCTTGGTTTCCACGATTGCTACCATATGCAAACTCTCTTCAACAATCCCACCCGCGCCCCTGAATGGGTACGTGCCATGGAAGCAAAGTACGCCGATAAGGGGACCTTCACCCGCGCAGACTGGGACCGCTTGCTCGGCGATTGCCAGGCTGTGTGCGATGTTCCCGCTGCGTTCTTTGGCCCTGAATTAGCGGAGCTGTACCCTGAAGCTAAAGTCATTATCATGAATCGAGACCCTGAGAAGTGGTATGAGAGCGTGCTCAACAGCATCTATCTGATAACCACCCCAAAGGGCTTTCTGGCTAAATTAAGTATGATTTATTGTTTTTTGCTTGATACAAATCTTCAGTATATGGCCATGTATAGCAAATCGATGAGATCTCTGGTTCAGAAGTACGACCACGGGAATGACAAGGATAAGGCTATTGCATGGTACAAAGCGCAATATCAAGAATTCCACGACAGAATCCCGGCGGATCGGTACATTGAGTACACTATCACAGAGGGCTGGGGACCGCTGTGTGAGTATCTTGGTGTTCCGGTGCCAGAGGTTCAGGACCCTGAGACAGGAAAGATGGTGGAGGCACCGTTTCCACACCTCAATGATGGTGAGACGTTTAGGAGGAATAGCAAGGTCATGAAGAGGAAGACCATGCAGAGGGCCAATCAGAATTTACTGGCGGCCGTGGGCAGGTTGGCGTTGACGGGTGTGGTGGGATATGCTGGTTATTTGGCTTGGAAGACTCGACTTGGAGGACGTGTGTAGTCGAGCTTGACATGTGTTGATCACTTGATCAATGAGGGTCGTGTATTTGTATTGTAAAGGTAAGAACTTTATTATCTTGTTGTTCAGGGCGTTTAGGAATCCAGGTATCAGGTTACTCACATGCAAGTTATGCCAAGGGTAGTCTGTCCAACACCAACTTTCGTGCATCATTACTATTATTCATGTCATACTTGTACTAGACCTGCCAACACATCCGTCGTTTCCTAAACTCATCTCCTTCAATCATAATCAACCCATCATCTTCAACAGCCTCATAACCTCCTCAATATCGGCATTACTCGCCCTCCCCCCAAGTGTCCGTCCCGCCTCATCTGTTCCATCTTGAATTTCTTCGGCCCCCACAGCTCCGACCCATCAACATCAACATCCTCGACATCCTCCGGCCTAACCTGCGTCTCCCTCGCCTCCTTAATAACATCTCCTTTACCCTCGTGTAAGAAATCCTCCATGACTTCCATGGCGACGTTGAGGAACCTATTGCTTCCCACACCGCGCTCCCGAACATCAGTGCTTCCGTACCCTGCGGCCGTCGAGAAGACGTAGCCTACTACAAAGGGGAGCTGGTC
Source organism: Fusarium lyarnte (nom. inval.) (assembly GCA_014898885.1). Classification (NCBI taxonomy): domain Eukaryota; kingdom Fungi; phylum Ascomycota; class Sordariomycetes; order Hypocreales; family Nectriaceae; genus Fusarium; species Fusarium lyarnte (nom. inval.). The sequence goes on from JAAVUB010000014.1 coordinate 19,042, forward strand.
CTCGGAGGGTACGTAGTTGAGGACCTCGGGGCCGACTTCGGCGGTGAGGGCGCGCTTGAGATCGGTTAGGAGGGACCAGGCGATGTTGTGCATGGTGAAGTAGTTGAAGCTGATATGGGGGATTTCACTGTTGACAACTTGGGCGAGATGTTCGATGAGACCACTTGGAGAGTTCGGTACTGCCTCGAGCTGCAATCTGTGAGCAAAATTTCTGTACGGACTTGTTAGGACTCACATTGGCCTCCTTGGCCTTTTGCTTCAGGTCCTCCTGGATATGCCCCTTGCCATCCATCATTGCCTTCTTACGACCCTCCGTCAAGAGTTCTCCAACAGTAGCAGCTGTCCAAGGCTCACGGTCAACATCCACACGAATGCGATTATCCAACGAAAGGGACACCCAGCCATCGAACTTCATGTTTGGCGCATTGCCTTTATGTTCGGTAGGCTTGGCGCTCCGCCTGTTCGGTGCCCAATTGGTGAGTGAAGTCCCCAGGCAGAGAGAGTAGTTCTTGTAGTAGCCATCAAGGTCCTTGGGCGGATTTCCAATAAAGAAGCACGGGTTGCCTTGGTATCCCCAGAACTCCTCTAGGTCCTCCCACGCTTCGCCTTTAGGGATGCGACCCTCTTGACGAAGGACTTGGTAGAGTTGTGTAGTGGCCATAAGACATCCGCTGGGCGCAGCAGTCTTGACACCATTGACATGCAGCACAGAGCGCATGTGATGGATCAATAGACCGCAGTGTATGGGGTTTTGGGGAAGAAACTGGAACGCCGTGTAATCGTCACTGTGAGGCATAGCACCGAACTCCATCATCGTCTGGTTCGTCTCATAGATGGGATCATTGTTCCAGCGCGTCGCCGCTTAGAGGACTCGTCTGCGCTCGGCCGTCTTGGGGAGGTCAACAAGAGCCTTTTGGATCTTCAGACTCTCCTGCTTGAACTGCTCATACCCACGTCCAACGGACTCCCCGAGACCCTGGACAATGTTGAGATACATCTGGAGAGCCCATGATATCCAGAGACGAGGGCTGCCTTTCTTGTCTCTGAGCGCAGCGCCCATGCCGCGGACAAGCTCTTCCTCCACGTCGCCTTGACCAGGGTTTGTGGTGAGCAAGTGAATACCCGAGAAGACCTCCATCAGCGCCGTCTTGTCCTGCTGCCACCTCTCAGCGTCATTTCTGCCACCGGCGCCGAGCTTCTCGTTATACGATCCCAGGCTGCCGTTGTAGGATCCGGGCGCGGCAGCGTCGCGATTGTGATCCATGTAGCTCTTGAAAAGACCCATGCTGTTTAGAGTCAGGAGCTTGGCCACGTCATAAGCCGCAAGGTTATACATGACACCTGGGCTTTTCCTGTTCTTGTCGATTCCTAGTCCTTCACAAGCTGCGTCGAAGCACTGGTGCGCGAAAATAGCCGTTCCGCCGAATTTGTCCATCAGCTTCTTGATGTCCATCTCCATGCTGTGAGCAAACTCAAACGCTGTGTTGGTAGCCAGAGCCACAGCGGCGGGATCCAGTTCACCCCTGGCGTACTTCTCCCAGAGCGAATGGATTTCTTGGCTGAGATAATCGTAGTCGCGGAGAAGAGCGGCGAAAGCGAGGAAGGCGTCTTCCTAGGTGACCTCTTCCTCGACGGTGTATTGCGTCTCTGGTGTAGGGGTGAGTGTGATGCCAGGGGCGTTGAGGAACTCTTCTGAAGGGGTGTAGACGTTGAGGACGTCAAACATGCCCTTGGCCGGATTGTTCGTCTTCTCATCTGTTTTCTTGGTTTTCTTGTCGAGATCATCTGGTTTGAAAAGACCAGCTTCCATGATAGGTTTGAGATAACCGCGGACTTTCTCAAGGACCTCGATGAAGTGAGAGTGAGTAGCATCGGAGCGACAATACCTCCTTGTACCGCTCTCTGTGAGTTTCTGAGAGAATGATCTGCGAACTAGGGACTATGTCAGTGTCAGTGGACTCAACACGACCAGACGCGTTCGTCATACCCCAGATGCCTCTCTCCAAAGCAATAGCAGTCCGATGAGGAACCTCAACAGCATTTGTCTCGGCCACATGTTTAACCATTGCCTCAAAGTCTCTAACTTTGATGATGTACTTCTTCGTGCTAGGGCCTTGCTTATCCTCTGTTTTCTTGTTCTTATTCTTAGCTCTGCTAGGACCTTTGCCGTTTCAGTTTCCATTTCTCTTCTTCTTTTTCTTCAGAGTGTCGAGAGCGGCTATGCCAGCTGCGCCGTCAGCGTCATAGCCGTGCTCTTTAGCAGTGTTGGCTAGCCATGTTGTTACAGAGTCTGTGTCGCTTTGTATTGTTGGTAGATACTCATATAAACTGGGGAAAGCATTTTGAATTGATTTTAAGTTACTGTTGATTCTGTTGATACTTGTTCATATTTGATGTTGATCTTGATGTTGGTGGCTTGTTTATTGAGACGTGGATGGATAGCCTCGTTGCTACCAAGTGGCTAAGGTAGTGACAAGCAATGCCAATTCCCCCCGAGCACCTACGGATTTATTAAATTCCGCTTGAGGTCGTGTACTTGTCTGTCTATTGAAAGCCATGTCTCAAGTTACCAACCACAAAAGATTCTGGTGTTTTCTTACACTACATAATAAGAATACCATGGACGGTTTCTAGTGGACTCCGGCAGTATTTGGTGACTTATGAGGATCACGAGCCAGCATCGGCAGTCAGTAATGGCACCACTCACTCCACCATCCACCAACTACGCACACCAACATCCGGGAATAAACAAGATATAAATAGATCCCTAATAGCAGCTCTCATTAGATGAAGATCAGATCAGATTCACACAACACAGCATAAACAGAGACAAAATACAGAAACAAGCCCCCACGTCGAATGCACGTGAGGAATATGGTCTGCAGTGGCCCGTTGCGCTCTCTTCCTAAGACACAATCAGATCACGGGTCCCCCCTGACGAATATTCCATCAATCAAAACACCCAATTCTCAAGATCTCTTCTAGCGTTGTCTCTTCTCTCAGCTTGTTGCTCCCCCACGCTCTCTTCAGCATTCCTCTAAGGTTACACGGCAATTGGCGGGTGCCATTGGTCAGGCCTCACGTGGGGGTTGGAGTAGTCAGGCGACTTGTGAACGGACGGTACCTGCTTCTGCGAGGATGATCGCTGTCTGTTCTGTTTCTGTGATGGATGGCAGCCTTTACAATATGCTCGACATCTTTGCTTCCATTTCGTAAAGGTGGCGTCTGTGTAGCTCTCCGTGTAAGTGATCCCTCTCAAACGCCCCTGTATTGATCCATTGAACCATCAATTGCAGGACAAGACTGCACTACAGACCCCCACGATCACTTCATGTCTCTTGACTCGTGCGAGGTCACCGGTTCGGTCCGGAGTCTCTCGGCCGGAGCTCAGCGGATGTCTTGTCGTGTCTCTCCCCGCCTTTTCACCGCGTACCCAGGGATCCGGACCTAACCCCCACGCTTTTCGAACCATGCCTCTCTCGAACTCAAGAGCCTGAGCCTGATCAGTGGGCTACCTCATGACGAGGACGCCACTCCTATACCTAGTCCTTGGTTGGACATAAAAGAGCAGCTGACGCCAGCCTCTTTGAACAGTGCCTCTTCAGCATACTATCCTTTCTTCTTTTTCCTCTGCTTTGCTTGTATAAAAGCCTGCTTGCTGCGTGTACTCTGCTTGCACTTATATACTATACACTTATATCATACCATATGCCTTCGACATTGCTTGAATCCCCCACCATGGGCTCTCCCAAGGCTTCTCAGCTGCGCCTCGGCGATGGCGTATACGTCCCTACCGTTGCGTTCTTCACCCCCGAAGACGAGGTCGATGCTTCAGCTACTGAGAAACACATCATCAAGCTTCTAGAGTCAGGAGTAGCCGGTATTGTTGTTCACGGCTCCAACGGAGAATGTGCCCACCTCTCTCCTTCAGAACGAACCACCATCATCCGCGTTGCCAGAGATACCATCTTCCACGAGGGAAGCGGAACTCGTGTTCCTCTCATCGCAGGCTGTGGTGCTCAGAGCACAAGGGAGACGACCGAACTGTGTGAAGACGCTGGCAAGGCTGGTGCTACACATGCTCTTGTTCTACCTCCAAGCTACTACGGCGGACTTCTCCCCGATGATCTCGTCATTCAGCACTACTACGCCGTTGCAGACAAGAGCCCAATTCCTCTTCTGGTGTACAACTTCCCCGGCGCCGCAGCTGGCCGAGACCTCTCATCCGACACTATCCTCAGCATCGCCAAGCATCCTAACGTCGTAGGCGTCAAGCTCACATGCGGCAACACCGGAAAGCTCGCCCGCATCGCAGCTGACTGTCCAGAGGGCTTCTGGGTCGGAGGCGGCAGCGCAGACTTCATCCTGCAAGGCCACGCCGTAGGAGCCAACGGTACCATCTCAGGCCTCGCAAACCTCTGCCCCAAGGCATGCGTCCGCATCACAGAGCTCGCAGAGGAAGGAAACTGGAAAGAAGCCCGTCAGCTGCAAGCCAAAGTCGCCAAGGCTGACTGGACGGCGATCAAGACTGGATTCGTTGGTGTAAAGGCGGCACTGGGACATTTTTCCGGGTATGGGGGCGAACCTCGACGACCTTGCGTGGCGCCATCTCAGAAGGATCTTGATACTATTGCACAAGGGTTCCAAGAAGTAATGGATCTTGAAGTTACCCTCTGAAAAAAAGCATGTTTTTGGGTCCTGGGGACAAAAGCAGGTTGCATTGGGCTGTGACGACGTTGATGATGACGATACCTGTTATTTCGAAGCAAAGCACGGAGATGGTGTTGTGGCGTTGGGCATACACTACACAGCCATCAATCATATCAGGCTGTTCTGTAGCAATAATTTTCGATGTACATAAAAATACCACTTAATTCTTGAAGGATACACACCATATGCCTGATTACCCCATGGAAACTACCATTCCCCGCAAAGTGGCCATATTTTTAATAATCCCACGCGTGTGCAGCAGAAGCCGGTGAGGAAAAAGATGTGTCTCGTGCTCGATTATGTGTAGCCAATGGGGGGTGAAAGCTGGTGAGGAGCACGCTGGACATTTCCGCTTTGGGGTGATGATGCTTACAGGAGGTGTCGGACGTTGAATGGGTACAGCATATGCTGGGCGTGTTTGCTGAGAGGAGAGACGCTTGGATATGGGGATTGATCAATCGTGGGGAACCCCGCAGTTGGATCTGGATGTGGAGATGACGCTGTGGAAGAGCAAGTAGGAGAAGCTGAGTTTGTAATGGTGTTGATGTCCTCGGAGGGAGCCCGAGTTTGTAGTGTACCTACACTTCATACTGCAGCCATGCACGTTCAAATCAGGTATTTGCACAAGCTTAGAACTACTGATATACATGCAGCACAACTGAACAGGCAGTGAGAAAACACACTCACGCCAAGAATCACAAGCAATTCATTCATGAGGGGGAACAGCACCAACAGGTCATAAGATGAACCCAGAAAATACATAGCGTACCTACGTAGCAGCCAACACAGGCAAAGAGGAGAATGTGGAGATGGCTAACAAAGTGCCCGATGCCTTCGTGTGGAGAAGCGTGGGGGTCTAAAAACACGCGGGTGCAGCTCCCGGGCTGAAGCTAAGTTGAGACGGTGAAGAAAGCGTATGTTGTCGGTAGATCTCGGGCCATTGACGAGCGAGATCATGCCATTGAGTTTAGATATTTAACTGTGCTTCTGCGGATTGAGGGTCTAGATATCGGCTGCGTCAAAGTTGCGGACCAGGTCGTAGTAGAACTTGACAATGTCCATGTGCGACTCAATCCTGATCCTCTCATCGACCGTGTGGATGTTCTCTGAGCCGCGCTGTCGACTCGGTGTCCAGCGGTAAATGTTTGGCGACAAGTCTGTAACCGATTAGCATGTTCCATTCTTTACGTCGTGGCATGTACTTACTCAGGTAATGTCTCGTGTCAGTGTTGCCGGTCATGATTTCACCAACAGGCACGACCTTTCCGCCGTCGAAAGCGAAGCTGTGTTGAATTGTGCCTGAGAAGATATCCCAGATCGGACCACTTGTTGGCGATACAGGTGTTGTGACTGAGTTGCGGAACGCTGTGAGTTTGAGATGGCCGTCGTAGTCGAATGCAGCCTTGGTATCTTGAGACTTTGCGTCATCCTCGTAGGCGCTCAGAGTGAGGTTGTATTTCTGGACAACGGCGTCAATGTTCTTTACGAACTGCTCCTGTACCTTGTCAAGACTATCTTGGGGTGCAACACGGTAGTTGACACCTAGGTTAACAACCTCGGGCATAGCGTTGATTTTCTGACCGCCTCGAATAATATCGACCGCCTGTGTCGTTTGAATGGTGAATTTGGCCATTGGATCAAGACGAACAAGCTCGTCCTTCAGCTTCTCCAGATCATCCTTCTTCAGAAGATCGTGGAGCTTGGTGTGCGAGTCCGGAGAGTGACGTGCCAAACAGACAAGGTGGTTGTATACGGGACTCCCCTTGAGAATAGCAGGCTCATAGGGCTTGGACTCGAGAGCAGAGATGATCTCAGCCATGATACCAATACCGGTGTGAGGATGGGGAATAGAACTGTGGCCGCCCTTGACGCGAAGTTCGGCCCAGATATCGATAGCGCCCTTCTCCTGCACCGAGGGAAGAACGTAAAGAGTGTCGTCGATGAGCTGAATCCCCGAACCGCCCTCATCCAAGATGAACGGAATACCGTTGTCGCCATATCTCTCCGTCAAGAACTCCCCGATCTTAGCCGCGCCTCGAGGACCAGAGCACTCCTCGTCGAATCCAAAAGCCAGAATCACAGTCCGCTTGGGTTGCCATTTCGTCTCAGTGAGCAACGTCTCAAACGCAGACATGATAGCTGTGAGGCTGTTCTTGTCATCCGATGCTCCACGCCCCCAGAGCCACTCTCCGTCAAAGTAGGCGTCGAAAGGCGGATGCGTCCATGTCGATGGATCAGGCACGGGAACAACATCTTGGTGAGCTGCAAGAAGATAAGGCTTGAGCGAAGAGTCGCTTCCGGTGAATGTGTAAACAAGACCAAACTTGTTGATCTTCTCCAGCTTTGCATATTTATGTCTGAAGCTTGTCAGTAAGAGTCTGTGAATTGAGTTTGGTAGCTTACATGGCTGGGTACGTCTTTGCCAGGACGTCATGTAAATCATAAAAGGGCGCCCAGCGTTCATCGTTATCCACGTCCCCAAGATCATCGTAGCAAATTGACGGAACGCGCACAATTGCTTGGTGACGCTTCACTTGCTTATTAAAAGCATCTTTCGAGCCAAATAGTTCATTCGCAGAGGGTAGACCATCGTTCCCAGGTGAGAGAACAGGCGGCAGATCGCACTTAAAGTCATGCTCATTCTGACCAATGGGCTTCTGAGTTCCGAAAGGACCGAGAGTGAAGCCTGAAGCTCCAGCTACAGTCGCCAAGACCGCGAGAGACTTGCGCACCATTTTGAAGATACTTGGTGCAGAATTGGAGATGTCAGAGGTTGGAGAGGGAGGATTTGTAAGGTGAAACAGGCGGGGAATAAGGACATAATGGAGTCGGTAGCACGACATCGGCACCGAAGCCGAAGCCGGACCCGGTTGAGATAACGGTTGCTAAAAGTGTTCCCGATGAGGAAGTTGGGACAAAGGACTTTTGATTGAGGATTTTCGGGTGTAAATTTGTGTTGATCAATGGGTTCGACGTTATTCCCGGGAGTATTCTTGGGGGTTTCTTTGATTTGCCGCTGGTGTATGCATGCTCAAGCTAGCAATAGTAGTTAGCTAGTGTAGTATAAGACGGGCTTTGTTAGAACGTCCCAACTTGACGCATCCACCATTCCCAAGGACGATCTTTTGCCAGTCAACGACTGAAGCGGCATGTCCATGTACGTGAAGCCACTGGGAGCAGGAACGGGAGCCATCGCTTGAGGCGGCATAGGCGTGTAACCCATGGGTGGCATCGGAGGACGGTATTGTGGCACCATGTGCGTAGGGCATGGCCTAGTTTGAATGCCCAGCCGCTTCGTCGTCGCCTCCCTTGCGATCCTCGAGCCGCTTTCCCAGCCATGCCTCAAGCGCGGCAAACTGGGGGATCTTGTTCCACTGGTTGCAGAAATCCTTCAACTCAGCGTACTGAGCCTCCAGCCAGGCTTGCTCCCTCTCGATTCCGCCCTCAAACCCATGCTGCTGAAGGACCAGCTCCCACCCGAGTTTCGAGTAACAGACCGGGCAGAGGTACGGGGGTATCTCGCCAGCCTGGCCGATCCCGCTCACACCTTGCATCAGACAGGCGTAGTATGTGCAGTTGTCTAAGCCGAAACAATGAGCCACCTCCCGAGAGACAGCAACAGTAACTCTGGCGAGCCATTGGCCCGAGAGTCCTTCCCTTGAAGATGGGTTCCCAGCTCGGTTGGCGGCTTGGATCGCAAGGCCAAGGGCAGACCCGACGGGAGGTTTCCCACAAGCATTGGCAGAGATGCTGTTTCTCTCCGTACAAACTTCGGTCTTGAGGGCTTCCAGTCTCTTATCCACGTAGGCCTGACAGTGGCTTGACGGCCACCTATGCGATAGGTCAATACCGGCCAACCTATCTAAAGCTGGGTTGTAGCGAAAGATGGACACAACCGCAACTCCATCCGATGGCCATGCTCTGGCTGTCACAAACGGTCCCTCTCCATCTTCGTACATATCGTGTTCGACCATCATGACAATTGAATGGGCAGATTGGGATTTGCACCGTACGAGTGCGCTCCTCAGGTCCGAGATGTTTAACTGCATCTTAGATAGACCGTCTGGCGATGGGCGATATCGAACCTCAAAGGGCTTTCTCTTGGATCGATATTTGAAGCCGATTACTTCTGTGTGGGGAGTGTCGACGAAGTGAACTCGCTTGCGTTGTTGGACAGGGAGAAAGTAGCTGTTTCCGTGGTAATGGCTGATTTTCATTGTCGTGTAGAAGGCTCGGACATACATGCCGATTCGTTTATTCATAGTCCGCCTGCAAGTCCATCTTTCTGGGCCCGGGGGAAAGCCTTGTGGCAGAACAGGCTTGGTCCAGCTTCTCATCTCCGCAGACAGACTTGACGTGTTTGGAGGATCGACAAAGTCGATTTTCTTGGGACCGAAAATTATCCCATTTCGCTGCTGGGTAGCTTCCAACTCGAACCAGTCCTTCAAGGACTGGCCTTGCTCTTCGGGGTGCTTGGTGAGGTGGTCTCCAGGCAAAACCAGCGGTCCGGGAAAGCTGTTTTCGTCACCTAGAGCATTCTCCTTGGTGAGGTAAGTTCCCCTGGCCAGTCTGCCAGTCTTAGACATGGCCAGTGTCCTTTCCTCTGGAGATGGTCGAACGAATCCTGCGTCTACTGCAGCGCTGCTGCAATCGACGTAGAGCGACGAGTGATCGCAGGCGTGTGACATTTTGACGTGTCGGGAGTGGTGAGAAATAGAGGGGAAGAGGTAAGAAGACGGATGTCGTGGAAGAGAAGATGTATATCGCAGAAGATGCGATGAAAACTGGTAGCAGTGAAGATAGCTCTGCTGAGACTGATTCAGAAAATAAAAGATGGCCTGTAGGATAAAACGAAAGAGTAAGAAATCGTTCTGAAGTTCATATAGGACTTCAAGTAGTATCGCCAGACTAGATTTCTACAAAGTCCTTTTACCTGGCTGAGGATTCGGTCACTTACCTTGGATATCAAAGGACCGACGCGAAGTTTCTGAGGATCTTTGCAATATTTGCAGACTTTTTGTGATGAGGAAGAGTGCAGTTTAGTAGAAAGAAGTTGGATGCGAGCTGGGGGTTAGCGGGGTCGGCACTGGCAAGTTCATGTAGAGCCAAGTGAGGGTCGGTGCCTGAGGCGGAGGGGAACAATAACTGCTATACTTCATTCACCTGCAGAAATGATGAGTGCTAGCCTGCGGGCGCAGATAAATGTATTCTTTTGGGCTGGATATCCCAGGAGTCGTCCCTGGGAAGCGAGTGTTGATGTCAAGATTATACAACATCTATCCCCCTTTCTCAATAGATTCAGAAAGACTCTAGGACATATAGACGACAGATATATGCAACATATCCTCAGAATGATCCTGAAGCTTTCGGCATGTTCTTGAAGACGTTTCGTTGATAATCCAATAGCCATGCTGCATCCCCTTCGTACAATTCCCAACCTCAACACCAACACATCACAATAGGAGATAATAAACAAACCTCCCTTTTCCAAAAGTACTAGCACACAATTAGTAACCTTCTTTAATAATAATTTCTTTGGCATCTTGTTCGAAGAGTTCTTTTACCATCATTGTGTTCTGCGGTTCAGTTCATCTGTTCACCACACCTAGGCCCCTGTTCGTATGCTATTGTTCACTCAAGCCTTTCAAAACATTCCCACTATCTACATCTTAATGGCATCTAAGTATTCCAGCAAGAACATTTAAACCACGACACGCCTTCATTTTCATATCATCCCATACTCCACTATCGAGATCATTCCAATCTTATGCTACAAACACAAAGCAACATCAATTCCTCGCTTGAATTCATATGAAACACTGTATACTTCAGCCGATATCTATAAAACATACTGTCAGTTCAGAACCACCGTTCTATGCTCTCACGATCCTCCGTAACATCGCCAGCATCAACATATCCCCTTCCAACCATGCCATGCCTCCTCGTTTCCACTCCCTCCCACCCGAAATCCAGGACATGATCCTGCAAGACATCTCCCGAGAACGCTCAACCGCCCCCTACGCCACCGTCTGTAAGTCCTGGCAGAATTTCTTCGAACGCAAGACTTTCAGGTCGTTCGCTATCGAGCAAGAAGACCTGCGCTGCCTCTCACGACACTTAACCCCCCGGCGCCAAGCTTTCGTCAAACACATATGGTATCGAATCCATCTTCCTAATTCCAATATCAGGCTTCGAACCACAATCAAGAAGCTCGAAAAGCCCAGAGTAACATTCCGTGCGGACAAGATATTTACCAATTCCATCTTTGGACTCTGGGACATCATTTCTCAATGGGACCCAGAGAACAGAATCACTCTTGAGCTGAGTGTCTTTGCATACGACGACTGGACCCCTATTCTGCGGCAAGAGCGTATCTTTGAACTGGACCTTGAGGCGTACAAAGCCCACAAGCAGTCAGGGTTGAAGGAACCGTATCGCTACGAAAATCCTCATGGACCTTATGTTGAAGAATACGGTTTATGGGGTTTGCCGCATGCTCATCGCAGGGTAAGGAGCCACTGGAAAGCCTGTACGCGTGACCTCATAGGTTGGAAGGATATTCAGTTCACCTCAGCAAGACACCCAAATCAACGACCATACTACGTAGAGGACAATGCCATCCTCCCTCGTGTCCCTATTGTCTCCAAGTTCCTCATCAGAAACACGCAGTTCCGTCGAATATATTCAGAAACTCTGCTTCAAATGCTCAAGAGTTTCAAAAACCTCGAAGATGTCTCCATCGAGCGATGGGCTTGCGTCGACGCCAAGGACGAGAAAGATTGGACCCGGCATGCCTGTGCATCTTTTGCCTCGAAGCTCCCAGCCTCAGTCAAGACACTATCCATCAACGGAGAGAGATGCGCCGTGTTCCATGATTGGGCATCACGCGATGTTACTCTGAGGGACGTTTTAGCCAAGCGCTTCCGCCAATACTCCAAGGAACTGGAGCATATGTCTGTAACGGACATTATCGATGCCAGAGACTTCCTCGATCTCTTCAGCTCCTCCGTCTCAGAAGAAGACTTTGAATCATTGATAGGGTGGCCCGGCCTTAAAACGCTTACACTATCAACAGAGTTGTTCGAGACCCTGGACCAACATGAAATAGAGGAGATGCTCTGCTCCGCGGCGAGAGCTGCACGCAAGATGCCGCAGCTTAGAACATTTGAAATCAGGAGTAGCATAAATGTTCAAAGCTGTTTTCAGTACAATATAGTCGAGGGTATAGCAGAGATAACTTGGTCAGGGCCAGTTGTCAATAGTACCCAAATTATGAAGGAGTGGGAGAAGACATCTACATGGAGAAACAATTATGATTTGAGAAGTGACTTCTGAGTATATAAGAAGGTCGGTTGAAGGGGACACGAAAGGCAACGAGGAAACTGGTCCTGACGAATATACGTTGACGAAAGCGACGAACGATGCATGGACAGGAATGCATTTACAAGGTTTCAAGGAAGATTGTTTCAAAGCATTGAATCTTATTCATAATATCTATCAACTTGTACAAAAAAGCTTAGATAAAAACAATAATGATAATTGATCGCATGTCTAGAGTCAAACTGGCCAACTCCGTATGATAATGATACAGTGACAAAATCATAACAAACGCCGTGCGTATGCATCCAGTGCTTACACAAATGGTTTTCATGCAGCATTTCTCTAAGCATCGATCTCCTCAACACGAGAGTCCTCTCCAGAGTGAGACTCGCTATTTCTACCCTTTTCATTTCCGCGGAAAGCGGCCTCATCTCTCTGGGCACGGGTGATGTATCCTGGTGGAACCCACTTATCACTGTTCCAAGCCTTCATACCCTCCTGACCATACATGAGATCGACGTTCTCCAGGCTGAGTTGTCGAGATTCGAAGAGGAAGAACCAGACGAGAAGAGCGGCAGCCAGGTTGGTTCCAACGAGGACAAAACCAAAAGCATACCCAATGCCATCGGCGGCGATAGGAGAGAAGAAGCCAATCATGACTATTATGGTTGTTAGAAGCAATTTCATCCCCAAGGAAGTTTATAGACTTACAGTTACCAAGCCAGTTACCGGAAGTAGCGATAGCGGCTTGCTTGGCACGAGTACGGAGAGGGAAGATCTCTCCTATGACGACCCAAGCCATGGGACCCCAGGTACTGGCGAAAGATGCAATAAACATGCACGCACATACGATAAGAACGATACCGACTGTGCTGTTCGTCTTGGGGTCAATAACCGTACCGATCGTAGCAAACACACATAGCCAGGCAGCTTGCCAAAGAGCACCGATGAGCAGAGGCCAACGACGCCCGAATCTCTCGACAAACCAGAGACCCGCGAAGGTAGTACCAACGTTGACAGCACCCAGGATGAGCTGTGTTTGGATAGGGTCTTCAATTCCTGCAGACTTGAAGATGGTAGCGCCATAGTAGAAGAAGTAGTTGACACCCGTCCACTGCTGAAGGAAATGGATGGAGAAACCGAGGAAAGTGCGCCAGACGAGCTTAGGAACTCCGGTATTGGGGTTGAAGCACTCGAGCCAGCCGCCCTGGCCGACTCGCTTCTCCTTCTCGAGGATGCCGCGCATTTCGTTAAGATCGTCCTGGACAAGAGGGTCATCAAGCCTATTCTTCAGACCGCGGAGACGTCCAAGTGAGATCTGAGCATCCTCCCAGTCGCCCTTGGAGGCGAGCCATCGAGGAGACTCGGGGACACACAGGATACCGATACCGAGAGGGAGAGAGAAGCCAATGCCGAGGCCAATGACGATCCTCCAAGCTGCGTCGCGATTATCGATGTTCTTGAGGCCGAGACAGACTATGTTGGAAACTAGGATACCGATTGTGATCATGAGTTGGTAGGAGGCGACGACGGCGCCACGGATCTCTCGAGGGGCGCATTCGGACTGGAACATGGGAACACCGACGGAGAGGTTGCCAACACCAAGACCAGCAACGATTCGACCAATCGTCATATGAATCCACGAATTCATCGCCGTGATCTGAACGACATTACCAATAATGAACAAGGCGACTCCAAAGGTCAGACTCTTTCGACGTCCCCACCAATCAGAAGTGCTGAGATGCTGTCAGTTGATATTTTGGGTTGCGCGAAGAACGCGAAGACATACTAGGCACCAGATAGAGCACCGATCAAACTTCCAATGCTCATGAGACTGACCATGGTCGACTGGAGAATAGGCACAAAGACCTTTTCATTCGTTTCATAGTTATAACCGGTTGCGAAGCGATCTATAAAGTCTTCGAAGAGGAGCATAGAACTAATCTGCCCAGTATCGTAACCGAAAAGGAATCCACCGATGGACGTGATAATGCCCAAGATAATGGACTCGATGCCGCAGTCGGCGCCTTTCACCTTGATAGACCTAAGGGAGTTAACTGGGGTTGAACCTAAGGATAGAGGAAGAATAAGAGACATACCTCTGACCCAGCATGGTTATAATGGTGTACTACTGGCTCGCGGTTTAATAAGAAAAGGAAATACAAAAAAACTAGAATAAAGATCTGTTTCCAAAAAGCAGAGAGAGAAGAGCGGGAGGACTAGGTCTTTTATTCTTCAGATACCAAGACCAAGCGAGACCTGGGGTATAAGAAAGAAGAAAAACAGAAATGGTCCTGCCCCATAAGACTATCCAGGTATCAGCGGAAAAGGGCAACAGTCGGGGGTCCCGACAGGGCATGTCTTCCCGTTCCGCGATGGATGATGATGATGATGATGATGGAGAAGACGAGACGGGGGCGGGCATCATTTACTAAACTTGGCAGTCGTCATGGGGAAGCCGAGTCAAGCCAAGTCAAGACCATTTTGTGAAGAGACAGCCGTTGTGCCAGGTGTAGATCACCTCACACTTACAGCACCCAAGAGACAACAGAGCGTGGAGAGGTCCATGTTGCTATTAGTCTCTAACGAGGTTTGGCGATAAAGGGCCGATGTCAGTCATCCGGGGTTTCTCCAGTATCTTTGTTTCTCTCTCTCTCTCTCTCTCCATCTCTGCTGCTGGCCTCAGAACCTGAACCGCAACAAGGCGAGCGAGCAACTGCACTGAACAACGAACGGGGCCTGGGGGGAACGAGTCAGTGCAGGTGGATCAAAGATGATTGGATTTCTGGAAGAATGTGGATGCGAATAACCCCTTGGCATGGGGTTCTCTCTCTTCTGGGGTACGTACACCCAAAAACTTGGCGAGAATTACAGTGGATGTCCTCTCTAATTTTCTTGGTGTTGTTAGCTGTAGAGTTTGGCCCATGACGTAGTGTCCAAGGCACCGCAAGGTAAGCTTAAACCGCCATGGGAATTGGGGGGTGCCAGCCCCATTTTGGGGCGCTAGTATTGGTCAATCTCTGGGCTTACGGCATCGTTCTCGGTGCGACTTGGACCACGACCCGACGATCACTGCGCGTTACACATTCACGACACGCTCCCTACACAGAAGAGACAGGCGTTGGAGGAGAAAACCTTGATTGTGTAGCGAATTCTGGGGTTTATCTTGCGGAGAATCTCCAACGCCTACCACGGCCATCATCCCCTCATGCTCAGACTCGCAATCACACGCTTTCACTGCTCGTCTATCCTTGGCTGAAGTTGCATTCATCGCCAAGTCCAGTGGGTCATCGAAACGATTCCTTGGCTCTGACACCAAGTACCGGCATATCAATTCGATCTTCCAAACCAAGCATTAACCGCAAAAACTCTTCCAGCTCGTGTAATTCTCTTGTCTCCAGCGTGACCTCGCCTGCAGTCCTCCACGGGCCACAATCCCCAGCCGTGAAATAGGCATA
Organism: Fusarium lyarnte (nom. inval.); assembly: GCA_014898885.1. Lineage (NCBI taxonomy): Eukaryota > Fungi > Ascomycota > Sordariomycetes > Hypocreales > Nectriaceae > Fusarium > Fusarium lyarnte (nom. inval.). The sequence goes on from JAAVUB010000014.1 coordinate 34,530, forward strand.
AATCACCCCCAAATTCTACTCCGGACCCGCGTTGTCATTTCGGAAGACTCCTCCAGGACCCACCCGGCGCCGTGGAGAGCCGGCCGTTTACTCGGAGCTTCATGCCTGTCGCTGGGGAACGGACAGTCCATCTTGCACCGAAGTAAACGGCCCTTTTTCCACACGTTTACTGTTGAAATATCTCAGAGCCCCTATTTTCTTGTCTTCCCCGGGCGAATGGACTCCTCTATCCCCCACGGTCCCAACAGACGCAGTGAGAGATATCTGGGGACTCCTCACTCCCAACTCCGCGTTCAGGTACCCAGAATGGCGGAGATGGTGAATATGGAGCATTGCACTCTGTATGTGGATTTTTGAAACACCAGCTGGCTCTGTGAACGGGCCCTATAAACGGCCGTAATTCGGCGATGCAGAACATGAACGTGCTTGAATAGTCGAGATATATCCCGTATTATCTTCTTCAAACATCCGACTTTTTGTAAAACGCTGAAGGATTCTCTTGGCGTATGTCTTCCGAGCTGACCTTTTCTCAAGGACTCAGGTCAGTGTAGACTCGGTGAGTGCTGGTACATGAAATGCCAAGAAACTCTGAAAAGAACGCATGACCCAACTCGCAAATGGGGCTCATTCGATTTGTTGGACCATGGGAAATGTTCGATTACCCCTTTGATTGAAATGCAGAAGATGGCCAAGACAATGGTGGAGAAGGGGAGGCAGAACTTGGTGAGTAAGGGGCGATGTGATGGGATGTGAGTTATCAGCCATCCCCAACCCAGCGTTGCAACCTCTCACAACTCTATCTCTGAGCCACATTTACGAGATAACCTATCACTTTCCAACACCTGAAGCGTCAGACAATCTATCTTGCCTATGTGATCACCGCTTTCAAGTTCCACTATATCTTGCACCCGTATTCTCGCGAAATCCTCATGTACATCGGTGATACCACACAAGCTTCTGGTCACGCGGTTTCGCGAGGCGAGTTCATGAGCATAAGCGCGCATATATCGTTTCTCTACGAATCGGAACGTGTAGATACTATCCCTTGTTGACATCCACGTTCATATCGGTGATCGTATCTTTCGATATCTTGCACAAGACTAATGCACTGCGCCTTTATTTGCGGTTATCTCCCGCGCTACCATCGACTAAATCTCGGGAAGCTGAATTGGGCAATCTCCGACAGCTATTTCCAACAGCCTCGTTGTATGGTTAAGTTCGAACTTTTGGACCTTTGTTGAAGAGAGGCCTATCAGTTGTGGGCATCTGTTACTCATGGAGTCTTACAAAGGCTGCCAGAACAAAATCTCTCACCAGATTAGAAAAAAGTTAACCGACTTCAAAATCTGCGAACGATAAATCAGTCCAAGTAATCCAGGCGATTGCCGAACTTGGTGTAGGATCACTTCCGACTTGCTGGAGCTTAGGGTAGGCTAAAAGCTTTGCTACAGATCTCGAAGTCAAGGCCATATTTTCAGTCACTACCATTCATAGACACATATTACCATTTGAATTTAAATCAATAGACCGGATATTTAAAACACTAAAAGGCTTAAAAAAGAGATAATTCGGTATATTTCAAAGACTATGAGTTTCATGTAATTATAACCAAGCTAGCTCTATGTAGTGACACAGGCTTTCACTCAGCCACAGGCCTCAACTGCAAATTGTGACATGAAGATCTTCATATCGCACTGACATATGGCGCCTCACTTATCACCTCGCGAAAGGAAGGGTTGAAATACAATATAACTTTTCAACTATAGCTACAGTCGCAGTTCCGACTTTTGAAGAATATCATACAATAATTATGCGTTTCATTCTGGGTATCGTTTTCATAACTCATTACTCCCCCTTTAGTCGACCACCTTCAACATCTCATACGCCTTGTGGCTTATCGCCTTCTGCACGATCTTGAGAGGCGTCATCTTCACCTTCTTCGTCTTCTGGGTGACGTTACCCTCCTCGTCCTTCTCGACAACTACCTCTTCATCCTCCTCCTCCTCCTCAAATCCTCCCCCCTCCAAGAACACCTTCAGCAGGCCCTGTGAGTATCCGCTGACGAGGCATGTTCCATCCTCGTCGGCCTTGACAGGCTTGGGCGCCGTCGAATCCCCACCGCTTCCGGTGTATCCTGCTCGTCCGCCTGCGAGGTTCCAGAAGACAAGCTCGGGGAGTTCATAACCCGCCTTTTCGAACTTGTCCTTGATGCGTTCGAAGGAAGTAGACCAGCTTGACGGTCTTTCGGAAGCCCAGCCTTGGTAGTAGCGGGAGTTGGAGGAGCTTGCGTCGTTGAACTGCATATCACTGAAGATAAAGACGCGCTTGATCATATCCTCCTGCTTGAGCTTGTTCTGTAGAGCCATGGGAAGGATCAGGTCTTCGAAGACAGACACGAAGTTGGTGCTCATACCCCACTCCGATCTGTGCATGGCCCAATACTTTTCCCTCAAAGACTTGGTCAGGTCCACTTCCTCGACCCGGGGCTTCTCGCTGAAGGTGATGAAGGTACCGGCGAAAGGGGGCTTGGCGACCTCTGCGAGGAGGAGAGACAGACCGATGGCGGAATCGATGGGCGCGGTCTGATCTCTGAAGACGGGACTGTTCATGCTGCCGGATACATCACAGACCGCGATGCTGGAGTCCATTGTACCCGAGTCCTTGATCCGCTTGACGAGCGTATTCCACTGCCCATCGAGGACCTTGGCCTCGATCTCGGCGACCTTCTGGTCAAGAAGCTTGTTGGGCCCTGATCGATCAGATGACCCACCAGTTCGAACCTTGTGAATTAATGTAGAGGGGAGGAGAGTAGCCCCAGAGATGTTGGCCTTTCCTTCGGCAACCTTGTCAAGGTACTTGCCGAAGCGCTCGGCATCGTTCTCGATGAACAGCTTGGAGTACTGGTTCATGGCGAGGGAGGGGACTCGGTCGTACTTGATGTTTTCGTACTTCTTGACGCTGATATCTCGCTCGACGATCTCAAGCTGCTTTCGGAGGGCAGACGTATCTTTGCGGTATTGCTCACGGGCGAATCGTAGGTACTTCTCGTGGTCGTCTCTTGGGCTGAGCATCGGGTGGTAGATGGACGCCCGCGGGTACATGATCTCGGCGATGGTGCTGACGATGAAGGTGTGTCTGTCGTGGAAGTGATCGGGCGAAGGAGCCCACTTGCCGCATAGCGAGATAGAGCGTTTAGCCTTGTCGTCTCCTTGAAGGGCTTGGATATCTTTCTTTAACTGCTCCGCGAACAGTCGAGCGATGGTCAGGTGTAAGGCGCGATATACTGGATCAGTCTTGAAGAGGACCTGCGCGTTCTCATGTTGGTTCTCTTTGGTCTCTCGCCTGAGTTCCTTGGGATCGACCTTGCGATTCTGCTCTCTCATCTCCCGTCCAGATGAGTGAGATCCTTGGCCCCGGCCACGACCGCGGCCTCTGCCACGTCCTCGGTCTCCACGATGAAGTCCCCGGAGTCTGCGGCCGTCACGATGACGAACCTTGTTGATACTCTTGCCGCGGAGGATGCCAGGGTTCTCGATGTTGAGGACCTCCTTAGGGTCATCAACAACGGTGAGTTTATCGTTGGCTGCAATGGCCAGGATGTTAAGGACATCCTTCCAATAGCCGTGGGCGACCCCATTCTTCACGTCAAACTTGGTCGAGTCGTCGTCATTCTCTTCTTCAACGAGAACAATGTCATCGTCTTCCTTCTTCTCGGCCTTCTTGTTGATAACAGGGCGGCTGAGCCAGCAGAGGTTGGCGACAAGGGTCAAAGGATGGTTTTGAGCTAGCCAGCCAGCACAGCGGTAGAAGACAGTTCGTGAACTCTTACCTAGATGGATAGAGCGAGAGTTGAAGATAATTCTGAGGGTAGCAAGGGGGTTCTCTTGCCAGGCTCTAGTGAGCAAATCCTTCAGGCGAGGCCCAGAGACGACTTCCTCGAGTTCCTGGAATAGATCAACAAGGGCGTCCTGGCTAGATCGATAAGCGAGATCGCCGTTTTCGGTGAACATCATGTTTTCGAGGTCCCGAGATGGCTCCTGGTTCCCGTAGTTTATGAGGCCTTCCATGAAAGGGTTGGACTGGGCAGGCTGGGCTTCTTCCGCCTCCGGCCCCTGAACAGCAGGAGACTCTCGGATAGTTTCAGAGTCTTGGGAAGCAGCATTCGAAAGTTTGGCGGCCTTCATGGCCTGACGGATTTCGGCAGAGGTCGAGTTGGAGACGAGAGTGAAGGTTTCGGACTCATCAGCCTCAGCCTCAGCCATGGCAGCGAAATTATTCTCACGTTCACTGAGTTCGATTTGTCTTTGGAAAGATTGATCGTGGCGACTGGCGATCAACTGACGAATACATTCCTCAAACTCAGCCTGTGGCAGTCTCAGGGCATCGTCGAAAGGGAAGAGGACGGGGGAGGATGACTTGAGGAACCAAGGCACGTCTGATTCCGATGAAGAAGCCATGATGATGTTTATGACAAGCGGAAGCCTGTTGGAGAAGAAGAAAAGAATGTGGAAACAAGAGGATGGGTGGGATCTTATATAACGTATCTGAAGGGTGCTGGAAAGTAACTTTTGCGTGTGTCTTTTTATGTTTTGGTCAGGACTGAGCTGAGTGGTGAAAACCGGCCAGTGAGTCAGATGCTCCCTCTGTAGGTTACTGAAGGAGAACCTTTTGTACAGTGGCTCGTCCTGTGAAATGTAGGCTTGGATGGGCTGTACTGGTTGCATGCGGCTGAAGCTTGGTGCTTTGGATGCCTGGAGAGGCTGAGCTAGACAAGGAAGCTTATCCACATCGAACAGGGTCCAATTTGGAATCGCCGAATAATATGAACTGATGAGAATTTATACAAGAGAATTAGAGACGTCACTGGTTAGAAAAGTGGGATGATTGTTGGTTCTACGCTTCTATTTCTCATCATAGGTGTTGGTTCAACATGTCGTTGTCTTTGAATACCCCTGTAACTGACGTATACAAGCCATGTCCTGGGAGTTCAACAGGGGTCTTTTGCGGGGGCAAGGGTGCTAAAACTGGCCGCTTGACTCACCCGGGAGCTAAGGGATGGACCATACATACAATCTCTCCGCTTTTTGTCTCTCATTGTCACAGCACTGGTATCTATCAAGCTTGCATTGGAAGCCTGCTAACATCAAGTTCCTCAAAGCTGGGATCAAATGTATCCATTAGCCTTTCGTTACCTTGAGGCATCTCACGTTGGGGAATATAGGGATCCTCAATACTCCCTCATCTTCTTCAAATGGGTTCTCGCTGTAAAACGTAGCAGCCCATACCTTAATATACCGGCATCTCTGTTAGTAGTAAGTATCTATTATTATTCTTACTATAATCTCTTAAAATGCTTAAATGCTTCTACTAGGCTAAGTAGACATTTAAAGGCCTCTTTCACTTAGCTATAATATAGCTTATACCTTATAGTTATTCCGTAATTCTAATAGTAGATATAATAATACTATTTAGGAACTCGAGTGACCTTACCGATATTATCTTCTTGGTTATACCATGAGGGCCACTCCATTTCGTAGGCTAGATCAAAACATGCATAATCGTAGATAGTCTCCGTGACCTGGGGACGAAAGGTTTCGATGCCCAAGAAGCCCAGACGATCCTCGGCCTTTATCCTTGACGGTCATTTTCTCAAGCCATTGAGATGGCAGAGATAGTAAAGTTCCTGAACTCCAGCATCACCAGGATAGAAGTAGCTTCTACCAATCATGACTATATGAAGATAGGACCTTGCGTGGAACTACTTATTGTGTATCCGCAGAGTGGGTCAATTTATAGGTACCCCAGGGTGTCTTAGGAGCTTATGGGGATAGAGCAGGAACGACATGTCTTTTCACGTGAGACCGTTGTAACCTCGATTCTTCCATTCCAACTTCATGTCTTGAAATGTTTACTCCCTTATCTTCTTCTCCGTGTCTCCAATGCCTGAGTGTTGTTCTATGGTCGTATCGTCGAGTGATGAGACCAGCTACTGCCCATGCCATGCAATAGATTCCTTTCTTTGAGATTCAACTTTCCAATTGTTCAGTGTGTTCTTTGTCAACTGCGGCGCCAATCCCTTGTTCCCCATCCTTCCCTTGTACTTGTGTGCCTTGTCTTGTATCTCAATGCGTCTCGGGTCTCGATGAGTCGTTTGTAGTCTCTTCGTTCGTGGTCTCTTCGTACGTCGTGTCTTCTTCGTAAAGCCAGCGCTTTGGGGGCTACTCGTTCATCTCCTGTAACATGTTCAAGTCTTGTCAGTTACAGCTTATATGTACGGTTGTAGGGAGAACTTCTCTACGTATCAGGGAGTGTAGATGCTTCGTAGATCCGATCGCGGTCAAGACAGGTGGTCTGATGGATATGAAAGCAACTGCAAGTGCAAGAATAAGGGGTAGAGGTAGAGCGAACCCTCGAAGATGAGACCCTGTGTATGTGTGTGTCTGTGTTTCTCTGTGTCGTGCTATGGAATTTGGGCATCGTGCTTTCGAGCGAAGGCCTGCCGGTCTATCAGTATGCTCCGATGGATATCAAGACGATGCGGCAGCCATACTTCTTACTCATGTCTTGCCCCTGCGCCGTTCCCAGGTTGCTGCATCTTGGATGGAATGCCTCCTCGTCTTCGACCGATGTCTGTATGCCCCGTGAGCAAATCGCCGCCGCCGCCGTTATGATCGAGGAAGATGGGGATGACTGTTGCAGATGGCCGATGCACATCGTCCGCCTGCTTTACGAGTTCGGGGTCGAAGGGCGGAAAACACCATGAGTTCAAGGTGGTGATACTGCGCAACGATACAAGGTTAGCACGCTTCAAGATGCACTGCTCCCTGAGTGAGGGACCTGATACTTTGGACCGTCGTGGGCATGTTCATCCCTCGGGCACTGAGTTCCATGACCGTGTGCTGGTGGATGAAATTTCGACGTACTGGACGAAATACAATATGGATGAACAAAAACAACAAGATGGCGATATCGTGATGACTTCTGGGGGACTAGTGGGGGCCCGAATAGTTTCATCAGTGGAGGGGCGGGACAGAATGGGATGCAGGCTACCCACAACACCAGGCAGCAACACCACTTGGACTGGAGAAGAGCAAGTGAAAGTTGGCATGGGCCATCTTGTCAATAATATCTACCTCCGACAATATTGGGATTACGGTAATATTATCTGAGTTCAATATTCAGGTCGAGTGTCATATGTTATGGTGTTAATGAACAACATATGGACATGAACATGAACACTGGCCTTGATGCTTTCTTGTGGATCTGTGAACAGGATGACTGTTCTGCATCGAGGTGATGCATGTATAGATAGCTTCTAATCCTTTCGTCCCACTGCACTGCCTTTCCTCGAACTTCTCCTGAGCCCCTCCGCTGCTCGGACTAATACCACTGCAGTGCCCCAAGGAGCTGACGTCCGGCAATGCCCTACCCCTTGCCCACAAGAACCTGCAATTCCTGTCCCCCGAGCAAATACTCAGTGCCCTACTCCCGAGTCTCACTGGCAGCGTGACTGGTGGTCACCTGGCCAGCAGAGTCCTCTGCCTTTCTTGACTCTGCTCTCCTATAGGCTAGTGCTTGACGCGTCGTAGGCTGCATCTTCTGCCTCCGCTCGCGTATATCTCGCTCTCCTCTTTTCTCCCCCTCCCCAACAACATCTCTCCTCCCTCATCTCTGAACAGAACAAAACTTCCCTTCATATCCCTTCAGTTTGTTCGCGTTGTTCTGACAGTAACTCACTCACTTACCTATCTATTTCATCCTGATCTCTCATTTGAGAAGTTATCGTCCCCATCCCCAACACCCCTACTCTCTGTTTACATCCTGCCTAACCTTCCACCTCCTCTCCCTTTCCCCTCGACTAGCACGTACTCATCGTAACCAACATGTCTGCTCTCCCTGCAGGCGGCCGAGGTCCTACCTCCGACGACGGGAGTTGGGACGTCCTCTCCTCTCTCTCGGATGGAGTGACATCTCAGTCCTCCGACTTCAACGGAGTTGGCACCGCGTTTGGAGATCTCGATTCTCATCCCTCCGATATGAGTCTTCCACTTTCGGCTGACAGTGATGAGGTCTCGCTGGCTTTCCAGGAGCGAGACGACCTTATCAATGCCAAGCTTTCCAGTGTCGAAACTCAAATCGAATACATGAATAGTACTACAAACTTCCCTAACCTCTCTTCGGAAGAGATCATGAGCCGCCGCGAAGCTGGCGAGCAAGCCCGAGCGGACCTTATCAAACTCAAAGAGGAGAACCAGGCCAACCGCGATCGTTTCGAGGAACTTAGAGTAAGTCATCACCAGCTAAAGCCAAGATCATCGTCTCATATTAACCCTTTCACCTTCTAGGATGAAATCATCCACTCTACTAATGGCAATCTCACCCCTACCCAAGTCCTGGCCAAGATAGAAGAATTGGACCAGGTTGAGGTAGACCTTGTCAAAAGCAACGTGGCGCTGCGTCTCATGAATGAAGCCGAAGGTGACTCCTCTTCCGGCAGTGAAGTAAGTATTTCTCGTCCCTTATTGAATCGGATGATTAACATTCGAACTTAGGGGGATTATGAAGCCTCTTCGGAGGAAGAGTTGTCCGATTCGGAAGAGTATAGCGTCGCTGGAACCACCTCAGAGTCCGACAGCGATGGCCCAGGGGAATAGGATCCCCCCAACTCTCTCGCCGACGACTCCTCAGAGATAGGGTCTCAGTTCGCTCACTCCGATGGCAACTCCGCTGCTGATGCTGGCACCGTCGATGCATCCCCAGCCAACGAAGGCACTGCATCTGCTGATCAGGACGCTCACACCATCGGAGAGAACGAGCCTGTTTCCATTATTTCTGATGATGATCAGAAGTACATGATCAATGTCGATTCCGTCTTCAACCCCGAGATCAACACTAACTCTCGCCGTGTCCTCTTGGAAAAGATCCCTCAGGGCACTACCTTGACACAGGTTGCCAACGCGGTCTGTGGTGCTGGAGGCCTCGTACGTATCTCCGTCCTAGAGAACATCATCAAAAGTGGCACAGCTTACAAGCTTGCTTGTGTTGAATTTCGCGACTCGACTTCCGCTAAAGAATATGTCGCCAATGCCAAGGTCAACGGCCTGGAGCTCGTGGATGACAGTGGTCGGTTCTTCGACATTGAAGTCAAGCTCATCAACACTAATTCGCCTGACGAATCCCCCCATGGGCATCCGCACAACTACGGTGTCGGCCATTACAGCGAGCACTCTGGTCGTTGCATCACGCTTGAGAGTTTCCCCACCACTGCTGTCTGGTATCTCTTCACCCGATTCGGAACCAAGTACATCATCCGTGCTTCGTTTTCCCTCAATGACAACCAGATGAACGGCAAGCTGTCAGTTGAGTTGGCCAGCACCTTCGAAGCCGGTCGTCTCTGTGGAATGATCCTCAATCGCGGCTTTCTGCCTTACCATGGACCTGTCACTCACATGGGGTTTGGCCCTACTCCCTCTGACCGAGATGTTGAGGAGCTTACTAGTTCTGTCTCGAACACCATTGACTATGTCTCTCCCAAGCATCTCTCCGATGCCTGGAATGTGCAGCCCTACAACCTGTTCATCCCCACCAACAATTATTTGTATGGTGCCCCTATTCCTCGTCGTGCGGTTACAAGCCACACTTCGTCGGTGAACGTGGATGTGTCGCGCACTCCCTCTCTTGTACCACAAGTCTTGGTCCGTGATGAAAAGACCTCCATCGACTTTAAGTATATTCCCATGACAAACATCACCCTGACCTTCGTCGACGATGACACAAAGTATATCATCACTGGTGGTCAGATCTATTCTCGGGAGGTCACCGGTGACATTTATACCAAGTTGGATGGCGCTGAGCTTGTCCAACTCAAGCAGGACAACATTCTCAAAACCCAATGGGCCCCCTTCTGGAACCATTACTGCGAGGTGAATGACCTGCCTGATATTCGCAAGTACGCTGAGTATGGACGCGTCGCCGGCATTCGCCGCAACGTCAACAAGAAGTTCGGTTTCGCCTCTTCTTGGAACCCCGAACGCCTCAGTGCGATCCCAAGCCAGGTTATCAATTACCTCAACCCCAAGAGTCGAAAGGTCGTCTCTACCTCTGAGACCCCCGGCCACAAGTAAATCTGGCACCAACAAAAGTTGCGGTACTACACAAGATAGCTGATGAACAATGGATCAGCAGTGTTCAGGGGAACACACAACAACAGTTCAGTTATACCAACGCTGGACATTCATCAATGGTTCAGCAATATTCAGCTGAACATATCAACAACGAAGGCAAGGGATGCTTGCGACTATTTCCGGAATGTTGTTTTTGCGCAGGTGAATGGTAATACGGAACAACACATGGGGACATCTAAGGGCTTTGCTGTAACGGGACTTGTATGACATCTTTTTTGGAGCCCTGGGAATTAATGAATCAATCAACGGTGGTAAGGTACTTTAGGTAGCTCAATGTAAAAAAGTCATTTGACACAAAATGGGTATCTCTAATGCTATGTCCGCCGTGACCGTCTGCTTTTGAAAAGTAATTACGCCTTCGCCTGTAGTAGATAAATGCATGCCTGCAATCTTCACGAAAACCATCTCAACTCCATAGCCAACCTTGACCTGTTGTTTTTCTTCACCTATAATCATCTGCTCCCCACCCATTTGCACCCCAGTTCTTAGGCCTGTTCTTCTTCGCAGGCGGTTCCTCCACGACGAAAAGCTCATCATCGTCATCATCATCCTTACGCGGATCTGCAGCGACGGGCATTCCAAGTTCATGCTCCTCCCCACCTGCGAAAGCCTCACTGACGCTCTTGAACTGCTTTGCAGAAATGCCCCATGACAAGGTAGTTTGCTTCATGGATTTCTTCTTTGGTGCGTATGATGGTGCAACAGAGGGCTGTTTAGGAACTGGCTTTGTAGCCGGCTTGTCTGAGTGCTTTCGCTTGCCATTGCGGAGGTACGATTTGACGAGATCCTTGGGGAGGTTGGATTCTGGCTCCCAGGAGGGGTTCTGGTCAGGTGGCCAGTCGCCTTCCCAGCGGACCAAGAAGTAGCGGACTAGGCCTTGGCCTTCGACATCGTAGAGTTCCATGTCTTCGAGACGTTTGACTTCCCAGCCTGGTTCATCTGCCTCTTCTACATCTCCTTGGCTAGGGTCTTCTTGAGGAACTGGCTCTGGAGGCTTGGGTAAGCTGTTTTTGGGCTTTGACTTTGACTTTGACTTTGGAGGTTTCTTCTGAACCGAGAGAGCTTCTTCGATGAGACGTGCTGTTCGGGTTTCTGACTCTGGATCTGGTGTCTCAATCCCCGAGTTAGAGTAGGTAAGTGACTCTTGGGGAGTCCAGTCTGATGCGGAGCCTGTACCTTGAACACCACTCAATAGCCTGTGAGAATGCTGTGCTTCCTTTGAAGGACCGCCAAGCTCCTTCTTGCCCTCAGACTTTGAGCCTATGCTTGTGATCTGGGGCGTGCTTTGTCGACTTGAGGTCCCTGTCGACGGGAACGACTCAAAATGCTTGCCCTTGGTATGACTTTTCTTTGGGACACGAGAGTTGACAGTTGTACCATGCGACGGATCCATCTTAGTACCACTGAAAGCACTTTCTGAGCCCTCAGCAGTCCCGCCATGCTCATCCAACGCCTGATCATCCGTCTCAGCCGAATCACCAGTCATTTCCCACTGCAACTGTCTCACCGGACCCTCTTCATCCGACAACCCCTCAAAGTCCTTCAATCTGTTCTTCGTAGGGGTCTTGATCGTCATGGCCCCCTTCATTGGAACAGCCTCCTCATCTTCTACCACCGCAACAACAGCCGTTTCTATCGTACTGTGCTTGGGTGGTCTACCACGCCTCTTTGGCTGTGCCACCTGCCCAGCTTCTGTCTTCTTTTTCTCAGTCGTCTCCTCCTCCAACTGTTCTTCCGTGTTCTTGAATTCCCATTCTTCCAATTTCCTCGGCGATACGTATTCCAGAATATCCATTGCAGGGACCAACATGTGCGCAGCTGGTAGGTCCGTCCATGACACGATATACGTCATACGTCGCGGTAGAGGGAGTCCATCTGCAGCGACACCCGGCGAGGGAAGGATAATTCGCTCCAATATATACGCCGTCGAATCTTGGGGCGGAAGCAAGCTAATAGGCTGCAGTGGAGGGCCACTTCCAGGCACATAATCTCTTGGTTTAGACCGAAGACGTACTTCGATCCTAGATCTCCTGTGTTCCTTCGGTTTTCGTTTTTCCGACTCGTCTGGCTCAAGCTGTTGCTCGAAGGACTCCATCGCTCGTGCGGCAACGCGAGTCCCGCGACCCGTGACGCCAGTTCAGCAGGTTTATAACGGAAGATTCGCCAATGCGATTGGGTGAGTGAAAATCATATGAAAAGAGAGAGTCTGAAGTAAGTTAGGTAAAAGGATTTTTGATCTGTGGTCGGCGTGTTCATATAAATAATTCTGTTCTACGAGCTGTCCTAGAACGCGGCTTGTGTTGTAAGAGGCTGGCAACGAGTCATACAAAGAGCTGCTCCCCGATGACTAAGCTGGAATCATAGGCAACAAAGAATAGCACAACATGAAAAGGCCTATAGGTTGTATTTTAATTAATTTAAAGAAAAGAGAACTCGTAATTGTTTTTATTTAATACATATTTAATATTATATTTATTAATTTAGTAAATAATAG